>WEDG01004893.1:0-18189 GCA_017591395.1 Schistocephalus solidus | reverse complement strand
AGTACGGTATACTGTCTTTGCCATATAAGATTCATACTACTTGTAGTACTACTTGATTGTAGAATGGGCATTACGTGGTTATTCCACAGTAGTTGATTGTCTTCTACCCAAATGTCCATTGCAATTTCGGGTCTAACCCTAAAATGTCATGTCCAAATCACCTGACTCCATGTCCTGCACTTAATAATTTCAGAAATTATTTCCCTGATTATTCTCTGGAGTCCATAAACCAGAAACCGCTTAGAGAACGCTGGGGGACCCACTGAGGAGCCGAACCCCTCGTGGCTGTGTCAAGCAGCAGCAAAAAACATTGGCGAAACACGTGTCTGGGCTTTTAGCTAGTACCTATGTCGGAAGTACGGTAAACTGTGTTTGCCATATAAGATACATACTACTTGTAGTACTACTTGTTTGTAGAATGGGCATTACGTGGTTATTCCACAGTGGTTGATTGTCTTCGACCCAAATTTTCCATTGCAATTTCGGGTCTGACGCTAAAAAATTCATGTCCATATCACCTGACTCCATGTCCCTGCACTTAATAATTTCAGAAATTATTTCCCTGATTATTCTCTGGAGTCCATATACCAGAAACCGCTTAGAGAACGCTGGGGGACCAACTGAGGAGCCGAACCCCTCGTTGCTGTGTCAAGCAGCAGCAGAAACATCGGCGAAACACGTGTCTGGGCTTTTAGCTAGTACCTATGTCGGTACCTACCTCGTTATGGACAAACTCCATACTAATTAAATGGTTAATTTGACGAGTTTGCTTTTTTTCAAAATAAAAGGCATCGAAATGCCAGCATCGTGGTGTGTCAAAAATATCCTGAAAACCTGTTGCATGATGCTTGGTTTTCCAACATCGTTTAAGTAATCTATTATAATCAAAAACCCACTGGACGAGTGCGTTTAGCATTCCATAAGGCACGCAAATTATAAGAAGTAACTTTCACAGGGGACAGACCTCAAGTTTGTGGCTCGAAGACAAGTAGGAACGCTGGTTCTCTTTTTAACGGAGAAACTTTGCTTTTTTGAAGCTACATTAGCAGGATTTTGGCCCTGTCAACGACATCTGCGGCTACTGCATAAACCCATTTACTGTATAAATCTCTTCGGTTAGGTTTCCCGTCAAGTTTTATACACTAAAATCGCCTTCTTCTACTGCATAATGTGTGCTCTTTTTGTCCTTTTTTGAAGTTTGAAATATAGGCCCACGTCCCTTGCGGAGAGGGCTGTCCCTGGTGGCGTGCTTGGTGATCCGCCGAAAATTAATAATCTACCGCAGATCAGAAGTCTTGATCAGAACATATTTATGAGGATGCAGACCGATGGCAACCTCGGCTTTCAGTCTTCAGTGGGTTCCAACTCCAGGAATCACGTGAAGGGCGCCTCCTCTGGACAAGGCGGCTTGTCTGCTGAACTCAATCTATCTGCGAGGTTCGTGAAAACTTGATCTTCCCTTCTTTGCTGGGGTTGAAAATTTGCGCACACCATTTAATATTTTTCGAAGAATCCAGTAAAACGAGTTGTTTTGGGAACTGCCAATATAGTTTATTTTAGTTAAATTAACTTGAGTTCTTTGGGAACAAAATAACTTTATTGTGTAAATTTTCGAATCTGGTGCCCCAGTTCGTCGTCAGACAAATGGGAGATGTACAGAAAACAGTTTACCTTAAATAATGCCTATGTTTGGCTAAAGTTTGAGCCAATAGACGTCCAGAGTTTTAAGTTATCCGGTCGATACATACTCCTGTTGAGGCTGTTTTCGCCTCCACTTGACCTTGAGAAATGTGTAATTGGCATCTAAATCAATATGCCTGTTAATGCATGCCTTGTCTGAGTGCATTGCCTCCAGGAATTCGCGGCCCTTCCTTGTTGGGCAGGCTCCAATGATGTGGGTATCCTCCCATGCAAATAGGTGTCCTGTGTCCAGCGTGTGCATGGCTACCTGAGATAAGGGGTCACGTCTCCTCACCGTTAACTGATGTTCATGTAAACGGGTGAATAGAGATTTCCCGGTTTGGCCAAAGTAAACTGTATCAGAACTGGTACATGGTATTTTGTGGACGACTTCTTTTCTGTTGAAATAGCCAAACCTGTCCTTAGGCTGTACAAGGTGGTGCGCAAAGTTGTTGTAGGTTTGTGCGCTATTTGTATATGGTGTTTCTTGAGCTGTCTTTCGACGAGCTCAGATACATTCTTTACATACGGGGGGGGTTCACCATTTTGTTGCTTATGACGCCTGAGAGGTTATAGCTCTGGAAATACCTTTTTCTTTGAACTGTTGTCGTCGCATGAATCGACGGACAAAGACAGGAGGATATCCATTTCAGGAAAATAGTTTTAAAAGGTATTTCATTTCTGTTCTGTTCATGTCTGTTCATTTCCATATGTTATTTCATCGGAACAGTGAGTTTTTGCTCGATTAAGCAAGCTGTTAACGGAGCTCCGTTTGTGAGACATGGGGTGGTTACTTGCAAAATGTAAGATGACCTCGGAATATATCTTTACGATAGACTAAGGTATGTTGTGTCCCGTCTGTCTTCCAATGTACGAGGACAAAACAATCAAAGGTTTGGCAGGTGCTACCGCACATCGAGATCGTATCCGATGCAGTCGGGCGACTTTGGGGATGGGCAGTACTCACAGACCTAAGGCGATAATAAGACGTCTGATCATGAAACCCCAGGCCCCTCAGTCACGACTCGAAACGGCGAATGTTAGATATCATGCCCACTGTTGCTCCTGCGAGGCGAACTACGTTGGAGAAACGGGTAAGCGATTGTAGACCCGCATGAGTGAGCACGCAAGAGCAGTCAGAAGGATTAACCAACTCTAATTAGTGGCGGAACACTGTATAGCCTCGGGTCACACCTTCGCTTTCCAGGACGCCGAAATCCTAGGCCAAGGTACTGACCAAACAGCCAGAGAAATACTTGAAGCATGGCATACCACACCAACTTCCATCAACCGTTGTACAATTCTCCCGGCATCTTACCAGGCCTTTCGAGTACGGCTCAATCAAGGAATCGGAGGCAGGAAATCCGATTGGATGCCGCTGTAAGCAAACCCAGTGCGAGCGAGAACCCGCCGCCGTCTGTCACCACCACCACCAGCGATGGTGACTCTCTCCCAAACTGTCCTAAATGCTACCTCACATTCACCTCACACATCGGCCTGGTCGATCACTTGCGAATCCATCGTACAGAGACTGGTAAACCAGTGCCTGCAGCACCAACACACAGCAGAGATCGCCGCCTCCACGGCCCTTACTGTCCTCGCACATTCACTCATAGCATGGGCCTATTCGGTCACATGCACATCCATAACAGTGGAATTCACCGCAATGCCGACAACACCGATATCCCATACACACCATCCGCTCCTGCCATTCTTACCGCCACTGCCACCCCCACTACCATGAATGACATCCTCATAGCCTCTCCCGATTTCTCCTGCCCACACTGCACCCGCAACTTCGACTCGCGCATCGATCTGGCTCTATCACCATTTTTAACCACGCATTTTATGCCGGTGAACTGCGCCTAAATTCACCTGTTCCCACTTCCACTGCCCCAGCATCGGCACATGCACGCAGCCCTTGAGATACATGCACTTCACCATGTTCCAAACGAATGGAGCCACCATACCACTATGACGAATGCACTGAACCAACCAAACATGAATGATTGAGGGTACTCATTGGCTCCTAAACCCATCGGAAGGCCAATCCATGACCAGACCGGCCCATGTGCTGCCGATGCGAATTTATGGACTTGGGAGCCGATGCTATGGGTCATCCATTCCTATCGGAGTTAACCAGCACAGTAGGTTGAAGATGTACGACCGTCAATCACAAGGATAAACCGAATGGAATGGAGGTCGATTCGGGACTAGGAGGAGGTCACTGGTCATACCTTAGCCTGGAAGAACGACGCCAAACACCATGGATGGACAGCATGGCTGGAAGAACTGATGGATGAACGGACAGTGGCCCATCAAGTCTTGTGGAGCTGGCCGATCATGGATCGAGAGCCACAACAGCCTTTGAATGGCCCCATGCCCATCCCATGGACCCGAGCCAGGCACAGGACGGCCCCACATCACACCTGCGCCTCCCAACCCACTGACCTGCCTATCACCGGCCCAGAGAGATGCGGATGTCATTTATCACAAACACCAAGCCAACCACCTTCGGAGAAGGTAGAATGCCTGTTCGATGGCCGAACTTCGTGCTGGGCCAGGATGATTCTACGCTTTATGGGTCCAGTACCAGCTTTCATCTGATTTCTCAGTGCCCCAAATAAAGAAATTTTATCATTTAAGCGTCTGCACAACACGGCAAAAAAGCACAAGGAGCTATCGAATGGTCGCTTAATCGGTGGAGAAAGGTGGTGGTGCATGCATATCTCAGGTACCATGCTGCTATGTAATATATTTTGTACTAAACTGACGAGAAAAATGATCACGAAATTGAAACAACCAAAATGGATAAAACTAGAGTCACCTGGCCATTTCTCAGTAGGTACTGGCTTGAGGCTTGACACTCAACTACAGAAACCAGTGATCAGCCTCCGTTACCTTGTAGTAGCCTCGAACCTTCCTGCCAGATCACTGTGGTGGAGTGCGACCAGTACGACGCAGACTCATCCAAAGGTCCCCAACACTGGTGTACAGGCCCCTGACGGCGACACTGCAACCTCCTAGGGATAAGAGAACCATCCAATTCCCGCAGCCCAGCCAGCCTACCTTTAGCGAAGCCCTCCTCTCGTATCCTTGCAGCCTGGTCTTGGGTACCACAAACAACATGAATCCCCTTTAAATGGTTTTTATGATATGAAAGCACGCTTACTTTACACAAACAGTAATGCACTTCCAACGCTCATAAAACACTGGTCATGCGGAGAACACCATGTACCTCTTGAATCTGAAAGCTTGAGAAACCCCGCCCATGGAATCGGCTTTATATAGATCATATCGCGCCATGCAGTTCACCAAAGTAAGCATGGACTGCACCTTCATCCCAGCCCTGGTTCTGAGGAGCAGGTAAAGCCCTGCTGGCCTTAGCCGCCCAAAACCCCTGGACCACGCTGAGGTTACGGCCCGGACTGCCAGCCGGAGGCCAACCAACCCCAAAGATACATCAGGGGACCTAGATTCTTCCCAGTGAGGGCTGCTATGACTAACACCGCTAAAACGAGTGCCACGGACAGCTATGCAAAACAGGTACCCAAACCCACAAAACTTATAACCATCCTAAATCAAGCAACAATTAATGAGCCTTAAAAATCATCCGGAATTGGTATGGAGGCGGCCAAAACCAGTAGTGAGCGACCCTACCAAAGATGGCCAATACCGTGATGATGAGGACGAGGAAGGAGGGAGGAGGAGTGGATGAGGAGGAGGAGGAGGAGAGGAAGGAGGCGAGAAAGGAAGAAGAAAAATAAAGAAGAAGAAGAAGAAGAAGAAGAAGAAGAAGAAGAAGAAGGAAGAAGAAGAAGAAGAAGAAACAAAGAAGAAGAAGAAGAAAAAGAAGAAGAAGAAGAAGAAGAAGAAGATGAAGACGAGAGGGAGAAAAAGAGCAGGGCAGCAACGGCGATGGAGCGGACAGATATGGAGTGATGGAGCAGGACTGGAGGCAAAGAGGACGAGGATTAGAAGGAGCACGAGGGGGAACAGGAGCAGGAGGATCAGGAGGAGTAGTAGGAGCAGGAGGGGAGGATGACGAGGAGGAGTAGCAGTTTTATAGCCCAGACTAAAAGAGGGCGGTACTAAGTGAAATATCTGACAGGCGCAGTATCGTACGTACTGTCAAGCAAGATTTTATGTTGGACTTTTCTAAGGTCTGCAGTTCATATCATAAAACGCTCATCGCTATTCGTTTATCGGAAGATATGACAAATACCACCGATGGCAAAGCACTGCATGGAACAGCGAATACGTTAAGTTGAAGCACACATCAACTGGACGAATCAGTAACTCATACTAGCCTTCCCTGATGAAGTAATATTCGATTTTGGTAGTCCTAAAGTTTGTTACTATTACTGGGATTACTTCCACAGAACCCGATAGCTGCAGCAGACGATCGTGTAGAGGTGGTAGTGTGATTGTCTGGGCAGAGTTGGTTTCGCGCAAGAACTGTTAACTGGTTTTTACATAAAAATCCGAATGCTCAGTCTAACGCTCATACACTTGCTATTCACCTATGTAGTCTGATGATCAAGGGTTTTGCAGCCACTCCTGCATTAGACAACTAACCGGCTTGGACGATGGCCTGATGCTTGGGTTGGGGGGAAATTGAGGCCGACGGCTCAGCGCATTTTCCTCACTATAAGCAATCTCACCCGCCCGAAGCTATCAAGGTGCGCTAAAAACCGTGGCTTGGAAGGCTGCGGGTTCAGGAGATAACTCGGTACCCAGACTGAGAGTCAGACTACAATGGCTCCTCCTCAATGTAGCCTTTATGGCATTCCCACATAGCTGGGATCCGGGCCACCCCCCTTTTATGTCCTTGTTTGTAGTGCACCACAGTGCGTTGGCCTGCGCCCCCTCCCATCTCCGGTCTTCGTCACTCTGTCCTGACGCCAGGCCCAGATGGCGGAGTGGAACAGATAGTGAGGCGGATACAATGCAAGTCTGCCCCTCACTATAATCCCACGCCAGTCACCGTCTCTACAGCACCATGCTATGGAGTACACGGTGGACATTGTCTAACTCGACGGTCGAACTGTCCTTACATGATAATCTTAGAAGGGCGAAATTGTATACAAAACGCCCACTCGATCTAGTTCAAACTGCGGAAATTTGTGCCGAAAAACTGGTGGTAAACTGTATAACTCCCTGTTCAAAGGCTTTGTCGGTTTAAGACCTGCTTTACTAGCAGCGAAATCGGAAAGCTGCGGAGAACTCACTTAATTTTTAAAAAAATTGTTTTGAAACTCCTTCGAAACGTTTTCCAGCCAACATTCTACCGGCAGATGCGGGGGCTCGGACACCATGCTCCGCTTGCTCCTGCCCCTCCCCTCAATCTTCACCAATCAAATTGTATGACTGAATCGTTATGCCTTTTTAACACAGCCAAAGTACGGGGCAGAGCAATTTTCGTTGTACAATCTGCCACAAACACCACCAAGCACGCTTATATTGCAGTAGCTAATACCCAGCGGTCTTAAGAAGTCTCCAGTGCTGCATCGGAGAAAAGACCTCGGAGCACGGTGACGGATTATGTCCGTTATTTGGCCTCCCTGCCTTCACGTGTACTCCACGCAAGTAACAATTGAATTAGGAGTTCTTTTGGATCTTAACCCGAGAAAACTAACATAGATTAGCTAGGTGAGTCCTTTAGCAATTTAAAAACTACTTTTCATTGCATTTTCGAAACCCCCTACCAAGAGTGGGTATAGACCTCGAGCACACACAAGAAGCAAAGGCAGGAATCACAAGCGGGCGGGAACAAGGCGTTAAAAGGGAATTGCTGATTCCTGCAAGGCCATGTCAAAAATTTTTAATTCTGTTCTCGGAAGGCGTATATTATTTGACAAAATAGGGCGGTTAATTCGAAAACGTGGTGACTGAGGGCTAGAGGAATAAAGGGCGGTAACGGGCTGGAGAGTAGCTGGAGAGGGTGGTGGAATTCACAGGTGGAGTAAGAAGGTAAGTCACAACGCAGTTCAAATGAATAGTCCACACCGACTGTCTTGAAGACATCGGCTGAGAAAGACATTTGGAGCTATTCCGCACGACCCGCGCGGAAGGGCAGCCGAGGCGCCCCGTCTAGGGGCGGGAGCGCCACTTTCCTCAACCACAACCGATTCACCTTCAGCCGCCGTGGAGGCCGCCTCCTCAGTCAATGGGTCGCCCAAACTGGGCACCTCGGGAATGAGACTGCGACTATTGAGTGGTTCAACGGTCGTCTTCAGGTAAAGGTACTCCAGCATGCTCCACCGGCTCTTGTTAGGACCATCCGGTGCGGGTGGATCGGGTCCACACAACTCCGGTCGGTAGGGCTGCAGCAACTCGTCCAGCGAAGGACCAATAGCCTTAGGAAGTAAGGTGAAAGCATGTTGGTGGTTAGAGCGAGAGCTGTTGATCGCAATCGGTCTCAGAGAAATGATGTCAGTACATCCCAAAATACCGCCTGCATATAAAAACTATGGGATACAAGGTCTGTTAGGGGAAAGAAGGGTAACAAAAGAGCTGAGGAATTAACATGGTTAACCACTTTCGGCCGATTCTGAATGTATGAAATATAAAAACGGTAACTCAGATCCCTGCACAGACGGTGCGTGTTGTAATAAGAACGAAACAACAAGGCGCCGATTTTAAAGGCCACCCGGTTCGACAGTTTTTCGGGTGAAATAAACAACAGTTACCGGCTGCTTTGAAGTCCGAGCGGAGTTTGCTCAGTTGTTTGAAGTTTGCGTGTTCAAAGGCGCGAGATGGCGTGATTCCTAAATGTTTTTCTAGGTAAGACAGGGGGGTAATCAAACGTTGGAACCATAAGTTTATTTATCTGAGCCCATGAACTTTAATCGGCTTAGAGCCTGTTCTGTACTCTGCTGGACAACTACCTTTCCAGTTGTGAATCTGTGGAAATTACCCAACTTAAAATTTTGACTTGAAGTCTGGAACGATAAGACTGATCACTGCATCTCTAAGCTCATGTTTGCGTGATCGTAGATTTTATTCGGTTTGACCTGTATGAATCTGAAACCCCTGTAAAACCCGATAAACAGGTGAATCCATGGCATATTACGAATAAACATTATATAAAAACGACAGCTCATTACTCTGCCAAGACGATGCGTGTTTTAAGTATCCTGAGCCAAGGCCACCCTGGACGTTCATTCGTTCGTTCTTTGAACTAAGCCGGCAACGGTTACCGGCCGCTTTTAAGTAGCGATGAATTGTGGTCGGTTGATGTTCGAATAGACGCGAGATTGTGCGAGTCCTAGATGCCTTGTTAGGTTATACAGGAAGCGATCAAGGGCTAGAACCATAATTTTAGTCAACTGAAGTTTTCGGACTTTATCAGGTTAAGCCAAAACGTACTTAAGATCACACATACGAGCAAAGAGGCTGTGGGACGCAGTGGTAAGTCGCGTCGTTACATCCTCATTTCCTCAAATTCGCAGCTGCAAAGGTAATGGTCCGTCAAAGTGCCAAATAGGCTGCAAACCGATTAAAGTTGCAGTCAAAACTCCATTAGCACGTATATCGACCTCCCGCCTGGATATATTGTCCTGCGCAAACATTTTTACACTAAAGAAACGGGTTATTAGTTAGTGTTTTGCCTTGTCAATTTCATGGATTTTGTTGCTGTTCTTATTTCTCACAGTGTATGCTATTGACGGCCCCAAAGTCCAGACAAGTGGACTTAAGGTTTCGGCGTTTGAGCAGTCTGCTCTTTCTTCTCTCCCATCTCATCAGAAGCACATTCGGAAATCATAGCTTCAATAATATACGGTGTCTAAAGGCTGAAGTCCTTACTGCGTTTCAAAACCGCCTGCTGTGCCGACCTCAGACGTTCAGTTATCCAAGGGTACCTTCCTGCTCCTTTACTTTTCTTTCTGTTTCACTATTCTAGTTCATGTTTCCGGCAACCACTCGCGATTTCGAACTGACATTCCATAGCACAATAAAAGGTAAGCAAGCTAGCCAGACTGGGTGGGTGGGTGGAGGGGTCCATAGTCATTACCTTGTCGGCGCCTGGTCTGGTCTTGCTACCGAACACCACCTCATCTGACTGAGTGGCGCCACAGGTGTCGTTGCTGCTGCTGTTGGTGGTGATGGTGGTAGTGGATCTTTTTCTAGTCACAGACGGAATGTGCACATTATGAAATCAGCGCTGGTCGCCCAGTTGGTAAGCCCGGCACCAGTCATTCCACTCGGTGGAGTGATAAGGCTATGCGGAGTGATGAGTGTAGCGGGCGTTACTATGCCACGCCTACCCGATGGCGGTATCGGTGGGGGCATGAGGCTGCTGGCGGGGGGTACCATTGAGAATGGTTTTTGTGCAGAGCCAGAGGGAGGGGGGAGGAAGCGGTGGGAAGGAGGAACGGTAAACTGGGCGGAGGAAGGAACAGGCGGTTTTGCTGAGGGCGGAGGGGCCGCAGTGGAGGGCAGGGCTTGTTGTTGCTGTACAGCCTCGGTCTTTTTCTGTGGGCTCTGGTTCTCGCTGTCGTCAGCAGCAGCATCTTCGCCTGTGACGCCAAAGAAGCCCTGGAGCATTTGAGTCTTTCGGAAGAGGCGCCTACGCCTGGCCTCAAGAAGCTCCTCACCCTCCTCCTTTTCGCGGCGTTCACGTAGCATCTGCTCCCGTTCCAATTCTCGTTCGTAGAATTCCATGCTGCTTGACTAGATGAAGACGGTAAAGTATCAGTAGCTGGACTCATATTTACAAAAAAAGCCAACAAAGTCAGGATGCGTACGCAGTTTTAAGCTAAGTTGTTCGAATAGTAGCCTTTTAGAAGACTCGTGCGGTCGAATACGCAACCATTAAAGCAAAATCCTTAATCAACAGTAGGTGACGTATCTACTGAAACACTTCCATATGAAGCGAGTTACTCAAAATAAACTTTACGGCGTAGATGGTCGATTTAGATTGTCAAATGAGTAAAAAGCACAACGCTCTAACTAACCTGCCTTGTCCTATTGCGCTTTATCATTTCCTTGTTGTCTTTCTTGTAATGTTCAACAAGTTTCCTTGTTTCCTCGACGTCAATGTCATTTGTCAATTTATAAACTGAAACATCAAAAAGGGGTTGGCTTACTAATTTCTTCAATTTTTTCTAAGTACTTGTCGTATTCCGCCGTGGTTTCAAAATCCTCTTCTCTCCGATTGAACCTATGATATGCGTATGGGTATAAATGTCATACTCGTTTAGAATCTTCTTGCGAATGTCAATTTCCTTCTGAACTTCCGGGTCCTCAAAGAGCTGGTAACGAAAGTTTGCCTTGCGAATTGGAGTACGGCACTGGAAGCAAAGGCCCGAACCCCTTACAAAGAGAACTTCTACGCAGCTCTCGCACCTAAGAGAGGGTCGGGTAATGAAAGACCAGCTTACAAGGAATGTCCACAAACATTTACCATGAGCCGCAGTTGTGGGTTGTTGTATTTGCTTGATTTGCAGCTGGGACATGATTGAGAGACTGGGTCCATCATTTGAAAACCTATACAACTGCTGAAAGTGTTTAACATGCAGTTAGCTAGAAGATAGCTTGATTTACCAAATTCAATGTGATAAACGAACTGTATTTAAAACTATAAGAAACTGGCAATCTTATAACCCGTGAGGAACAACCCCAACAATCAATCGAGGTAAACACTACTAATAATTCAACACCCGACTTCGCATGGCGTAGTGGCAGCATTCTCTCCGAATCTACATAAACTCTTCGTTGCTGAAAGCTTTGCCGTGAACTTGTTCTGGAAGCGGCCAGTTAATGCTGTAAGCGTTAAGCATGTTAAGATCTTAATGGCTATAACGTTTATGTCAAATGCCGGGAGGGCAACTTGTCGGAAGTAGTCTGGTACCTTTAAATGACCAAGCAATGCAGGTCCAGCTGTTGCTGGAAAGGGGAGCGATAGCTTGAAAACCATCGCTCAACTCACAAGACAACCACGGTATTAACGACACCCGGCGTCTCGATGAAAAGGGAATTAAGTTAGTCAGACATATCACTGTATGGTCATCTCCATGACTGAACTGTAAAGTAATATGCATTCAACCTAATCTGCGCCCAACTGCTGCATTTTTCCACCTCCGCAAGAGGAAGCTTTGTCTGCAGGATCTAAGGGGTACAATGCACGCATACATAATTGAACGGGTACTGATAATGTGGTCGTTTAACCACCATCGATGTTAATTTTGCAAAAGGTGTGGGTTAGGGCTGAGTTCACAAGTACAATTACGAAAATTTGTGCTTATTATACCCGGCCCTAAGTTACTCGGCAGAAAATTGTCCCACCAATGGAAGTAACGTTGAAAGTGATTTTGTGAGATAATCAGAAACGTTTGATAAGCTTTGACCTCTTTAAATGAAAACAAGTAACCGGTCAAAAAGTGTGTTCAGCAGTTTCAGCGTGTTTGTTTAATTGTTATTTAGCCAAAACGCTTCCCACAAAGTTGAACGCACCGAAAATATCTCATAAGTTTCACTAGCAAAAGTTGGGAAAATAGATTGGATTAACGAATAAAACTACTTTATTATCGTTGTAACCTTCTAGTGAGTTAAAACTGCCCGACTGTAACATACGGTATTCAATTTATGAGGTACAAACATAGAATTTGAAGTGCATAGAGATTTTATGCAATTCCTTTTATTTTGTAGAAGAATCGGTGGTGCATGTCCTGGTCGCCCAGACCGAGACTGGGTCGGACGGACTGTGTGTTCAAAACGACAAAAGGAAATTGAAGATTGTATCAATCAAATGGTTAAAAATAACTTGTTTTCGGTGGACCCGTTTACTGCTGCAACCTCTAGTTCGCTCTTTGCTGTTAGATCTTCGCGCGTTTGAGCTCCTAAATGATCTCTCCTTTTTGTAGAACTTCGTCCGTTCTCCGGCGTTGTCACTCTACGGACTAGTGACAGCAGTATAATGTCTTGCGAGGATGATAACCTAAACGATCATCTATGTGAATTTTCTCTTTTTTGCTCGCTTTGTAGAACCTAATAGCTATTATGTCGTGCGGGCAACCGAAGAGTAAATAGTCTGAATTTCCCGCATCCACTCTTCGTCCACCCGAATCGACTGGGTGCCAGTGAATTCTCCTTTGGGCATCTTGTGCCCACAATTGTCTCTGCAGCCTTTTTCCTCGGCGCGTTTGTTATTAATAAGCTTTCTTCAAACATGATGTAGCAGTCAAACAGTTGATGTCTACACAGATTTCACTGGATGCCCCTGCGACCGAAATCCTTCAGAATTTTGCGACCTTCCCGACCGTAGGAAATTAGCCGCTTTGGCATTCTAGACACCCTGTAATAAAAGACAGTCGAAAATGGATTCGGTTGACGTTTTTAGCATTCTTCGATTAAGGTAAAGGGCCTAGGCTGTCCTTGTGACCGGTCACCGGGACCGATTTAAGGGCGACAAATTGAGATTCTCATGCAGAATACGTTGACGGTCACATAAACAGAGTAACGCATCCATTTTTAAGGAAACTGCACACTTTGTAAAAAGAACTGGAAGTCGCGAGTGGCTATTAGGCTGCCGAGGTTAGCATCGTTGAAATATATAACATAATATCAGCTGGTCTACGCTCATATGTTTCGGTTCTGCCTAATTCGCCTTTTTCGCTGGTACCCCAGCTAGTGGTACGCCGCCAGATTTTGCGAACTGCTTTTGTATAAAATAGAAGGATGTACGTAAGAAACCAGCACATAAAGTTCTGAGCGTTACTCGAGGAACAGTGGAATGTCCCTGTCGATTTTCACTTCAGAAAAACACAATTACCCTTCACACTAATATTAAATATAGCGATTTTAAGTTGTCAATATGCAAAATTGAAAGCACTTGCATAAAATACTACCTACGTGTAGTAAATCTTGACAAATAAAACGTGGAATGAACATCATTCTGCTTGCGAAAATAAGGTTTCCGAGATAAACTTGACGATCTGGAGGCAATTGGTGCTTGGTACTGAAAGATTCCGCGTTTTAAGACTTATTTGCAAACTGAACAGTATCAGAATGGCAGTTAATATTTCTAAAAGGTTGGATATTTAGAACGAGGTAATTAACTTAACGACAATCACCGAGACGATTTACTTTTAAAAAATTGTAATTAATTAGGTAAATGATAATACAGAAAACGGAAACTTAGTAGAATTTTTCAGCAGACAAATTTTCACATGCAATATGATAGTTGGACCGTTGATTTTGACGGTGTCCACCATACGCTACACAGCGGGGTTGTTCGGGTACAGTGACTTGCGCGTGATTTGGTTTAAAGTGATAGTAGATTTGCGCTGCATCTACTGCCCTCTCTCCTCCTCCCGCACATATGCCAGGTGTCAAGACAGAGTCAAGAAGACCGGAGATGGGAGATGGGGAAGGAACTGGCGCTGCCAGTCCCTCTAGGCCCTAGTCGTCACTTAGTGTGACACCATACCTCCATGTTGGGCGTTTGTTATGGGAGCGCAACCCGAATAACGCGCGCCATGCCCTGATGTGGTCCCCGTGTTAGTCCAAAGCATCTTTCACGTTGCCCGTTTAGGGAGCGCAACGGTTTAAACATGGTCCCACGATTGACAGGTATATTACGTAACCTTGCATTTCAGAATAGGGACCAAGCCGATTTTTTTCAATTCAATTTAATTCAATTTTATTTATTTTTTTATTTATTTATTGCCAGTTTACAGGCAAGGTCAAAAGGGATATATACAGCAGGGGGTCAAGCTGACAGTGAAAAAAAACTCCTGATCGTTCTTTAAAGTATTTTCAGGAGAAAAAACTGCAGCTTGTTGAACAGATTAAAGTTTAGGACTGGGAAGTGTTGACACAGGTGCACAGTGTAGTACTTCTCCTTTCGGTGTTGTGGATCTGGTCTTCTGTACTAGCAGCAAGTATGCCGGCGAGCGGCTGCTAGCTGTAGACTGAGGAATAACCCGATTACGGACTGCAGAGCCAGCAATATTGCCTTCAGCATGAAGTCCGGCATAGGATTCAGAGTCCGTGGACGCCATCAGAACGGAAAAGAGCTTCCAGAGAATCAGCACCCAAAATTCGCGGAAGGTGGCTATTGAGGAAAATAGGCATGGGCCTTCGAGTACCCTATTTGTAACGTAAAATTAAGTGCGGTATGCAGAGAAACCGTGTGGGTTGCAAGGGTACAAAAGGCGGTCATAAAATATGACAATTGGTGCACGACTCTCGAGGGTTAAGATGAATTCCTCATCGCTCAGGCTCGTTGCGGAACATAAAACTGTCAAGGTTCCTTTTAAAGCTTTCCAGCGATGGTGACATCACAACGTCTTCAGGGAGTGCATTCCATGGTTTAACCACTCTGACAGCGAAGGAGAACTTGCGCAAATCCAGTCTCACCTGCTGGACACGCAGTTTCTATTGGTGACCACGGAGATGGGTCGTGGTGGCAAATTCAAAGAAGTCCGAGAAGTCCAGGCAACAATCCAATCCTTTCCCAATGCGGAATGTCTGCAGGAGTTTACCATGCATTTGCCTATAACTCAAAGGGAACAGATTAAGATTCATTAGGCGGGTTGGATATGGCAAGGAGCTTTGACTTCTAACCATTTTGGTGGCTTTCCTCTGTACTCTTTCGAGGCAGTTCTGATCTTGAACTGTCCAGGGTTTCTATATATTGTATATTGTATATTTTAAGAAGGGTTACAGGTATTGCCCTTGATGACCCTATTGATAATAAACTATCATTCCATGTGTACAGTCAGTATAAAAAATGGTGTACATTTAAAAAATTTTGAGTCAAAGCATAACATAACTTCAAATGCGTGTTCACGTCTATATGCGAAACACTGTGGAAGAAAATTAGAAACCGAAAGATTTTAAAAGGCTGGTTTTAAGTAATCATGTTGCGAGAGTCATCTTTTTTCAAATATTATGTTATCAAGTCTTCTTTTAAAATCAGAAATGCTGTCAGAGGTAACCGTCTCACTTGGTAACGAGTTCCAAGCTCGTACCACTCGTTGGCTAAAAAACACTTCTGAGGTTCAATCGCGTGCGTTCGATATTGACCTTGTAGGAATGACCACGTAGATGAGTTGTGCAAGCAAACTCGAAGAAATCCTCCGATCTCAGGAGGAATCATGGCTCCAGATAATGCGAAATGTCCGGAGCAGGCTACACCGTAAGTGCCTGTAGGAAAGAGGAAATAAGTCAAGCTTTTTCTATCTGTCTTGGTACGGTAAATTCTTACAACCGTCGACCATCTTCGTTGCTCTCCGTTGTACCTGTTCGAGAAGTTCAACATCTGTCTTCATCCACGGTATACAGGCTGGTATTCCGTTATCTAAGTGCGTACTCACGAAGATGCCATATAAATTTTAGAAGAGATCAGGGGGGGAATATTTTAAACGCACGTCTGATCCAATGCAGTGTACATGTTGCCTTCTTTCTTACAGTGTTTTGAGGGCATCAAATTTGCAGTTGTCCACATGCCCAGATTTTTGTGTGTTTCCACCTCTTTTAATGCAGTGCCATTAATAAAGTACTGGTGTTTTAGCGATACTTTTCGACCTGCGCTTATGTGTAGGATCACGCACTTGGATACATTAAACTTAAGCAGCCACCTAGCCGACCAGGCACTTAGTTTGTCGATATTCGACTGTAACCCTTTTGCGTCATCAGCGCAGTTGACTTCAGTCCATATTTTTATGTCATCTGCGAACATGACAGCTTGACAATCTAGGTCATTGAGACAGTCGTTAACGTAGATTAGTAAGAGTATGGGGGCCCAAAAAAGAACCCGGTTGAACAACACTTTCTTCTTTTGCCCATTATGAAAGACAAGAAACTCTGATCCAATTGAAAAGGTTTCCTTGAATTCCTTCGTTATTAGTCTTCTGTAAAAGAAGCCCGTGTGGTACGCTATCAAAGGCCTTCTTGAAGTTAAAAAAAAACAAAATCTACTGGATAACCCTCTTTATGTGGCCTTTGTCCATTTCTCGTACGATTTAAGGGCGCTAATGAGACAGGAACGTCCTGGACGGAAGCCGTATTGGACATCGCATAAGATTTGGTTGTTTCCCAGATAGTGCATGAAATGCCTCTTGATAATACGCTCCACTATTTTACAGGCTATGCAAGTTTAAATGACAGGGCGGTAATTTTCACAGTCCAGTCGTGAACCTCCTTTATAGATCCGGGCGATGAATGCACACTTCCATTCTTCCGGGAGTTTGCTTTCTTCAAATGACTTTTGGAATATTATGGACAATGGTTAACACAGTTTATCAGCAAGTACTCTAAGTGTTTATGCAGGAATTCTATCCGGCCCAGGTGACTTGGCAGGCTGTATACGAAGTAATTCGTTTCTAACTATGGTCGGTGAAAAGTCTAGTTCTAGGTCCTCTGTTGTGGATGAGGAGGAGGCGGATGAGGGAGGAAAATGAGGGGTATACATTGGTTGACAAACTGTTGGAATAGCAGCAAAATTAGTAGGCTCCCAGGTGAAGACGGTCTGAAAGAATTTTGAAAGAAGGGATGCTGATCATCGGTCTCCAGTTTTCCGTCTGCAGACCTAAGGGCAGAAATCATTTCCTGAATTTTCTTTGTACTCCGTATGTAGCAAAATAGCATTTTTGGGTGTTCCAACGATTTTTTCAGTATGTTTAGTTCGCACTTCCTCCGCAGCTTAGAAGCCTCACATTTACAAACTTTGCGTTGCTGTTTATATTCCCGTAAGTGAGCATCGGAGCCGGTTTGTCTGTAAGGCTTCCAGAAGCGATTTCTTTTTGAAAGAGGCCTGCAAGTTTGCGTTTATCCACTTTGGGCGGTTTGTGGTTGTCTTTCTCCTGAGAGGACAGTTTAGGTAAACAATCCTTTTCCATAAGGATCTCAATGTCACCCAATCTTTATTGGTTCCACCATTTAGTTCTGTTTCCCTGGATATCTCTGACATTTGTCTTCTCATAAGTGAGAAGTCGCCCTTCCAAATGTTCCTTTCCGAAGTATTGGGTAAATTTGGTTTGGAAAACAGTGAATACTCGAAGTTGTAGGTATTTGTACAATTTACATCTTTGTATCTTTCTTGGTCACCTGAGTCTTTATGATCACTTGTTTTAATGTGCTAAATAAATACAACAGCCAGCTTCAACCGGCATGTTGGACGTCTTCCGTTTTCGCTGCTGCATGTCACCGCTGCAATCTTGATTTTACTGATCTCTCTCAATTAATTTCAGTCAATTGCAATGATTGATCTTCATTTCTCGATTGCATTCTACTGATCGCCGTCTCAATTGAACTCCTGACTCTGCTCTTCATCCTTGATGTATGGCTTTCTGGATCGAGCTCAGAGTTCATTACAATCCGCAACAAAATTCGCTATCTAGAAGCTGCGTTTTTCGTGAGTCTGCATTCTAACAATCCTCTGACATTTTGCCGTCCTTTTGTCGTTTGTAGTTTAGACACAATTCTCCACTTAGCGTTACTTTATTTTGTACACCTCGGTTCTGAGCAGTTTCGACCCTCGTCTACACTAAAAAAATTGGT
>WEDG01004892.1:0-15546 GCA_017591395.1 Schistocephalus solidus | reverse complement strand
TATTCCTCAACATCCTATTTTAATACCTTCTCCCTTTTTCGCTAACGCAGATTATAGCCTTCCTCTCAATGGATACCACCAAAATATGTTTCTCTACAATAATTCTATTTAAGTTAGCAGTAACAGCTTAGCTAATTGGAAACAGCGGCAATTTTACATTCCAACCGCACCTTCCTCTCTACAGTTTACTTCCCCACCACCAAGTCTTCCTTTTTTATAAAAAAAGATAAACCTAGTTTGGATAATCGAACTACGTTTCATGTCATATTATTTTATGTTAGATGTTATAAATAAGATGGCCCAACTGAGAGCCATTGTTTTTGAGCTAATGCCCGATGTTTTATGCGTAACTGAATCTTGGACCCATCCATTAATTTCCGACTCTTTGCTTGTCATAGACCAGTATGATATCTACCGTCAAGACCGCATTAGCAAGTGTGGTGGTTGTCTTCTTTATATCAAAGCTTCATTTAAGCACTTCCTGATTGATCTAGATGTTACGTAATTCTCTGGTAATTACTGCTTCGCATCCATCATCCTGTCGCCCCGGCAAAAGGTGATTCTCGGATGTGTTTACAACCCGCCTAATTCATCATCCAAAGATGATGCAAAACTTTGTGAAATTTTTAAATTGATTTCGGAGTCCAATTTTAACATTAAAATAATCACTGGGGAATTTAATTTTCCTGAATTTGACTTAATTTAAACGTTTGCCAACTGAGATTACAGCCTTACCTCGATACCATTAATTTTGCTAATTGGTCCCAGCTTGTCCGTTCTTCAACGAGAGACAAGCATATTTTAGACCTGATTTTCATTAACGACATTGCTCCCCTCTTCGTTGATTTTAAGCAGGGCCTCTTCCAAAGTGATCATACATTAATTCACTGATGCCTTCCGATTGTCTCATCGAAAAAGTCAAGTGCCGTTCGTAACTATCATGCTTTTGACCTCGCCGATATGAGCTTAATTATCGAAATTTTGGTCTCATTGGACTGGCAGCATAGCCAGTTTATATAAATGTTTCTGTCATACTCTGCAGAGTCAATCTTCGCATTCACTTTTTCGTTCCATTCTTTTTAACTAGCATCGCCAACTCTTCACAACCTTGATACTTTCCTCCGATCGTGGCGGGTTCTGATGTTTCGCCTCTTTGTTGGTGGACTATGCAGTCAGCAAGGTCGAATCTCGGTGATGACCTCGTCACCTCTAGTTTTCCCTCTTTATTTCGACCATGTTTTCTACGATGAGTTCCTCCTCTTTCACCTCCATGGGGGTTATAAACAGTAGCTCTGACATTTATTTTATCTCTCATCAGACTATGAGCTTTCCAAACCCTCATATGTTTTCAGCAACATTTCAATGTAACAATTTTATTTACTCTAGCTATTAAGTTTTAGAGGAGCAGTTATTTTCTCCTTTTTTAAAAATTGGCGGCTCACTGATCTCCATCCCCGATTTAACCGTAGGAGTTTTTTACTGCTGGTTTTCTAGTTCACCGTATATGCCAAAGATTGTTGACTATAGTTTAAAAAATGGCAAATTGTTGTGAATCAGATATGCCTACCATACTACACATTTCTGCTGTTCATATGGCTGCTCACATAGTGCAGCAATTATCCACTTTGTATTTATTTATACCACGATACTAACTTTGTAATGATGGAGCCCTCTGGGCCTTAAATAAATAATTATTTATTTATCAGATAGGTATGCTCTTATATAATAGGTTTATTGATTTGGCACTGCTTGGCGCCGTCAAATCTACTTGGCGCCGTCAAATCAAGTCATTAATACGACTGCGAAATCCTATAGTCACTAACTTAGCTAGAAGTCATCTATGAGGCATTTTATCGAATGACTTATAAAGATTCAAATCGATAACTACTCCAGATAGATACTCATTGCGAAGGGAGGTTAGGAGATTTAGAAAAGACATGTGGCAAGCTAAGCCACCCAAGCCATGTTCGGAGGAGTTAAAAATTTGATTACTTATGCAAAAATCCATAGTTTTTTTGCAATTAGTTTTTCAAAGAGTTTATAAAGAGAGGGGGTTTTATGAACTCCGCGATATTTATGAATATCAGAGCAGGAACCAATTTTAAAATGGGTATTATAATAGAAGTTTTCCAATAATCGGGGAAGAAACCTTTGTAGAGAAATACTGAGAATTATTTGCTTAGTAAACGTGGAAATTTCTTTACTGTTTAATAAGTGAGTTTGGAATGTTATAAGTTCCAATCGAATGTTAATTTTTAGGTTAGCTATTTATTTTTGGATACTTGAAGGTGGGAAATCAATGGTTGTAAGAAGTGAATTTGAATTTAAAAGCAGAGGAATTGAGGGAGTGAGGCTATTTTAAATGGTAAAGATGTTGGCAAAAAAACGAATTTAACAATTCTGTTTTGCCAAAATCGTCTGTTACACATTTTTTTGGTACAGTCGAGTAAGGGCGAAGTTACATTCAGACGCTTAGCCGATGACCGAACACGGAAGACTTGAGCAACAAATTTGGGTAAATTGGCATCACTTAGTGCCCAAGACTCCCTATGTCTATCTCGCGCGATCCTTATTTTCAATGCTAATTAAAATATTTGCGCAATCCTTAAGTGACCTGACAGAGAGCTTTTAGACGGAGAAAATTTGGAACAGTAGAAGAGGCTGTTTTTGAACTAAAAATCTTAAATGGGATAAAAGCCTAGATTTTTTCTGTGAGGCTCTGCAATAGCTCATGAAAAAAGTTTGGATCATTTATTGAAAATATGCTATGCCAATCTAGAGTGCTGACTTAATTATTTATTAATGCATGGCATGTGTTATCAAAGTTTAGGTCATTACATTTTACGTCAGGCTTCGAGGAAAGTACCCTGAAAAACAAAGTGAATTAGTGCGTGTTCACTTGTGAACAGATCACGATGGAAATTCATAGAGAGGGGTGAACATCATTTGTAAAAATTAACTATAAAATGCTGTCATTTCTAGTCACTGAACTAACCAGTTGGGACAAGTTTAATAAGTTAATAGTATCGACCAATTTCTGAAGTTTTGGCGCAGAGGAATCTGCCTGCCAGTCAATGTCTGGCAGATCAAAATCGCCTACGATTAGTTTGAAATCAAATTGAGCCTACGCAACTTTTTCAAATAGTTCACAGAGCTCGCTCCCATTGCCAGAATAACACGGAGTATTAGAGACAAAGCCAATTACTGATTTTTTATTGTGCGGGAGGATGACTGAAGCAAAGCATACATTTCCAGAAAAGGATGAAATGCTCAGCTGAAAAGAGAAATGTACAAAAGATAACTAAATATAAAGAAGGCAACCACTGCCAAGATTTTAAGCTCGGTCTCATCGGTACAAAGTGAAATTATCTATGGAAGCGAGGAGTCAAAAATAAGAGAGTCAGCCCAGGATTCAGTGATGCACAGCACATCTGTTTCAAGCTTTTAGTGTAAACAAGGGTCAAAACTGCTAAGAACCAAGGTGTAAAAAATAAACTAACGCTAATTGGGGGATTGTGTCTAAACTACAAACGAAAAAAGGACTGTAAAAATGACAGAGGATTGTTAGAATGCAGACTCACGAAAAACGCAGCTTTTAGAAAGCAAGTGTTGTTGAGGATTGTAATGAACTCTGAACAAGATCCAGGAAGCTATGCATCAAGGACGATGAGCAGAGTCAGGAGTTAAATTGAGCTGGCGTTCAGTAGAATGCAATCAAG
Source organism: Schistocephalus solidus (assembly GCA_017591395.1). Taxonomy (NCBI): domain Eukaryota; kingdom Metazoa; phylum Platyhelminthes; class Cestoda; order Diphyllobothriidea; family Diphyllobothriidae; genus Schistocephalus; species Schistocephalus solidus. The sequence continues at coordinate 11,827 of WEDG01004892.1, read as the reverse complement.
GAATGAAGATTGAACGTTGAAATTGACTGCAAGTAATTGAGACAGATCAGTACAATCAAGAAGTCAAAAAAGGTCAAGGTCAAGGTCGAAGGCGGTTGGTTCAAATTTGAAGATAATTGAATTATCTAATTTAAACAGATTTCTTCGTTTCCTGTTGAAAATATTAGCTTAATTACTGACAATTTATTGTATTTCTACCTTATTATCAGCTGCACACACTTGCAGTTATTGCAATTGCAAAAGGGTAAAATATAAAGTTTTTAAACTTTTTCACCCTACATAGCCTCATTAAAGTTCTCGCAGATTTACGTCAAAAGGACGGAATATAAAGGTTAATTCTAGAAATAAAGTTGAAATTGTGTAAGTTTACCTTATTTTCAGCGAAGAATAATTTTCAGTTACTGGTATACCAATTGATATAATTTTTCATCCTGCATAGCCACTTCGCTTATTCTATTTTCAGTTTAAACTCGTTACCTAGCCGATATTTGCTTGCAGTGTCTTGCTTAAGACACATATTTCAAATAGTACATCTTTAATTCCGCAAAACTTATATTTTAAAATCAATATGAAACCCCAGTCAGTGCTTAGACGCAAACATCCACCTCGCGTAAAACTTCCACTAGAGCAACCCACCTTAAGCATAAAGAAATTAGACCTATACGCCCTGGAAAACTTTAATAACTTTATGTCTAAATATGGTTCTCTCTTCATGATCCTTGGTACTATTTTTGAGGGAAAGTTGTCTTCACTCACTTCTCAACAATGCGTGAAACTAGAGCCTTTTTATAAACATGATCAGCACCGAGTCAATTGACCGACATAAGAGAAGTTTCAATTTTCTTTTTAAAAAAACGTCCCCAAGAGTAAAATTCCCCTGGACGTTGCATTTCATTTCCTTTACTCATGCGGCTTTAACTTTAAAGTCGCTAAAGCTAAAAGGTTGTCTTCCCGTAGCAAAAACCCGCCAGTTCTGGTCAAACGTTTTTCAGCGATTGAAGTTGACCTTATTTTCTCTAAGCATGAGCACTCAGCTCAATATTTGAAAAAAAACAAGTTGTTTATCTGAAGGGATAAAACCCCAATGGAACGTCGGGTTTCACCCTCATTAGCAAACAAGAAGCCTTCGTCTACACCTTCAATATCAAAAGTTATTTCAGAGGTTTGTCCTGTAGCTAATGCAAGCCCACGGCCCTCCGGATCGACAGGAATTTCGATTCCAGCTGAATCTTCACCCGTTAACCTTGTTCCTGGTTTGAGTGAAATTGTGTCAACGCCTCTTCTTTCTCATCCCAAGCAAACCATGCCTGCTATAGCTGCCAAATCTACTAATCCTAAGAAAACTCCTAGTAAATCTGAATCATGGGCTAATACAGGCATTAAATTCAGTAATGTCATTACCCATGGGAATCCTGCTAACCCCTCAGCATCTACAACAGCTGCGAACGCTAACGTTAGCATCCTTCCCAACCCAAATGTGGCCGAAACCCTTAAATAATTAACGCTTCTAATTATGTTACAAGTTTTTCGAAATCATTTATTCCTTTTTCAAATGCACGTTTTCCGCCAATTTATGCTAACTTCCCTCAAAATCTCATTTCTATGCCACCCTCTATCTTTCAAATGCCACAATATAGCCTTCCTTACAAGGTTTTCATCCCAATATGCCGTTGTACAATAATCTCAGTTCTCTTAACAGTAACATTTCGACAAATTGTAGACCAGAGCAATTTTGTTTCCCACCTTTCGTTTTTTCTTTCCAGTTTTCTTCTCCGCCACCAAATTATCCTTTTTTATAAATACTGATGAGCGTAACCTGCAGCTCGGAAATACGCTCAGCTTAGTTTCACTCAATGCGAGATCAGTTGTAAATAAGATGGCTGAGCTTAGAACAGTAGCCTTTGAGCTTGATCCAGATGTGCTGTGCATCACTGAATCCTGGGCTTGCTATAGATAATTTCAATTTGTACCGACAAGACCGCGCTGAAAAACGTGGTGGTGGTTGCCTCCTTTATATTAAGTCATCCTTTGTACATTTCCCGTTTCAGCTGAGCATTTCGTCCTTTTCTAGAAATGTATGCTTTGCTTCAGTCATCCGCCCTCACAATGAAAAAGCGTTAATTGGCTGTGTCTATAATCCTCCGTGTTATTCTGGCAATGAAAGCGAGCTCTGTGAACTATTTTAAAAAGTTGCAGACACTCAATTTGATGTCAAAATAATCGTAGGCGATTTCAATCTGCCTGACATTGACTGACAGGCAAATTCCTCTCCGCCTAAACATCAGAAATTGGTCGATACTATTAACTTTTCAAACATGTCCCAACTGGTCAGATCAGTTACTACAAATGACAACATTTTAGATTTAATTTTTACAAATGATGTCCACCCTCTCTTTATGAATTTTCATCACGATCATTTCACAAGTGATCACGCAATAATTCCCTGTTGTTTTCCAGGTCCCCTTCTTACGAAGACTGAGGTTAAATGCAATAACCTGGACGTCGCTAACACAAACCATGATATAATAAATAATTTCGTAAGCACTCTAAATTGGCATACCATATTCGCAATCAACGATCCAAACGTTTTCCGTGAGCTATTGCAGAGCCTCACAGAACAAATCCAGGCTTTAATCCTATTTAAGATTTTTAATTCAAATAAAGCTTCTTCTACTGTTCCGCATTTTCTCCAGAACAGACTTAAAAATTACGAAAACAACTTAAAGATTCATCTTAAAGGTCTGTGTCAGTTCATTCAAGGATTGCACAAATATTTGAATTAGCATCGAAAATTAGGCTCGCGAGAGATAAGCGTAAGGAATCTCGGGCACTAAGTGATGGCAATTCATCCAAATCTGTTGCTCATATCTTCCATGTTCGGTCATCGGCTAAGCGTCTGAATGTAACTCCGCCCTTACTCGACGGTAACGAAAAATTTGTTTCAGACGATTTGGGCAAAGCAGAGTTGTTAAATTCGTTTTTTTCCAACCACTTTACCACTGAACCTACCCCCACTCCCACAATTCCTCTGCTTTCAGTTCGCTTCTAACAACCATTAATTTCTCGCCTTCATGTATTCAAAATGAAATAGTTCACATATAAAATTCACATTCGGTTGGAATTGATAACATTCCAAACTCACTTATTAAACAGTTAAGGGATTTTCCACCTTTACTAAGCAATTTAATCTCAGTATTTCTCGAAAATGGTTTCTTCCCCGATAACTGGAAAACTTCTATTATAATACCAGTTTTTAAATCTGGTTCCCGCTCGGACATTCATAACTATCGCGGTGTTCATAAAACGCCCTCTCTTGCTAAACTTTTTGAAAAACTATTTGCAAAAAAATCACGAATTTTTGCATAAGCAATCAAATTATCAACTTTTCCCAACACGGCTTCTTACCGGACCGCTCTTGTTAAACCTGCCACATGTCTTTTCTAAATCGAATAACCTCTCTTCGTAATGATCATCTCTCTGTGGTAGTTATCTATTTTGATCTTAGAAAGGCATTCGATAATGTGCCTCATAAACGACTTCTAGCTAAACTAGAAGCTATAGGATTTCGTAGTCCCCTTACTGACTTTATTCGATCATACCTAAATGATCGAAAGCAAAAGGTTTTAGTAGGGTTTTCATACTCAAGTGCTACCCCGATTGTTAGTGGTTTCCTTCAAGGTACTGTATTAGGTCCTTTGTTGTTCTTACTGTATATAAATGATATTTCATCGATAGTTAAACATTCTCAATCTTTTCATTTATGCTGATGACCTCAAATGCGTGCATTCCTTCTCTAACTCTACGACCGAACAATGCCTTGAACAAAATTCATTCAGACTTAGACGCTCTTTCGGCGTGGAGCTCCACATGGCTAATGGAGTTCTCACCTACTAAGTGTCGCTACATGAGTTTTGGGCCTGTAAGGCTGCCGCATCCTCTTATTTTTGAAGGTTGCCCTTTGATTGAATGTTCCTCCATCAAGGACTTGGGCTTAAGCTACACCAATAAATTAGATCTTTCGCCTCATGCCGATAGAATTACGGCCAAAAGCTGCTCAGATTTGCGGCTTTATTTCTTATAATTTCTACCTTCCTGAAATTAAATTAAGACTTTCTCGCATGTTTGTACTTCCCATTCTTGAATTTTACTGTCCTTTCTTCGGTTTAATGAACGAATCTAACCGTTCAAAAATTGAAAATGTCCAAAGACATTTCACAAAAAACTCCTACTTCCTACTCAACAAGATGCCAGCTAATGAAGCTAAAATGTCTTTGGGTCGGGAGACTTGAAGCAGGCTTTTGTCTCCTTTTCCGACTAAATAATAGTTCAACTCTCCCCAAGCTTTCTGTAATTACCCCCGTTAGTCTTCCTTATAACCTAATAAATTCTGCACTAATGATACCTCCCCCTGCGTCCTCCACGTGTAAACGCTCTCTCTTCTTTGCTTCTAGGTATAGTTTTCTTTGGAATAACTTGCGAATTAAAATAAGGTCGTTAGCTAGTCTATCTGCATTCAAGCGAAGACTGCACATTTATCTTAACACTGATTCTATTAACCTTATATTTTCCTCATCTTTTCCCAGTAGCTTTCCCCATGACTCGGAGAAAGGACCATCGGGAATTTAAATGACCCTCTTGAAACTATATTTTCGCTACCTCGGGTCGCCTATGAATTATGATGTCTCCTGTAGATCGACCCTATGCCACTCGTAATTCCTCCATGATCATTTCACCACCCCTTAGCTCCACAACTAACCGGTCTCAGTTTTTTGCCTCCAAATATGCTTTCATCTGGAATAATCTTCCACTGCAAATTAGGTTGTCGTCCACATTAGCTATTTTCAAAACAAAGTTACGCAAACATTTAACTTCGGAAGATATAAAGTCCTTATTGTCTGTTTTCTTCCCTAACTCGCAACTTTTTGGATTTCGAAAAAGGGTCCTCCTGGTATTTGAGGCAGTTCCCTTGATATTATAATGGTCTCTTATTATATATCCATCATCCTCTGCAGAGTCAATCTTTGCATTTACTTTTTGCCCCCTCATTTTAAACTAGCATCGCCAAGTCTTGGCAACCTTGGTACTTTCCTCCGCTTTTTGCAACCCCCGACGATGGTCTCCAGGTTCAGTTGAGGATCAAGGCGGGTTCCGATAGTTTTGCTTCTTTGATTGGGGGACTATGCAGTCGGCAAGGTCGCATCTCAATGATGATCTCATGACCTCTACTGTCCAGTCTTCGTTTTGACCCTGGTGTCCACGATGAGTCCGTCCTCTCACACCTCCACTGGTGGAAACAAACAGTAGCTCTGACTGCTATATTATCTCTCACACGACAAGGAGCGTTCCGAACCCTCATACGTTGTCAGCATCATCACAGATCTATCCCATTGCATCTAGCAGTGAAGCAGTTTTTTTCTCCTACTTTTTTTTTTTTAAAATTGGCGGCTCGCTGAACTCCGCCTCCAATTTACCGTAGGAGTTTTTTTTACTGCTTTTTTTCTAGTTCACCGTTTATTTTAAAGATTGTTGTCTATTGTTTTTAAAATGGCAAATCGTTCTGAATCGGATATGCCTACCATAATGTTAATTTCTGCTGTAAATATGGCTGCTCACATAGAGCAGCAATTATCCACTTTGTATTTATTTATACCGCGATACTAAGTTTGAAATGACGGGGCTCTCTGGGCCTTAAATATACAATTTATTTATTTATTTATATCACCAGTCATTCAAACAATAACGTCATTCGGACGTACACATTCTGTGGTCCACAGTCTGAAATGCTACCGTTTCTTTGGATATTAACCATCACCAGAATTCAATTCTGGATCCTAAGATGCTGAGGACTTAGGTTCATTGACGCATTTTCGTGAGATTTTGTTTCATACGCCTAAGTGATCAAGAACGAATCACCTCGACGTTTCATTATCTCATTCTGAAATGCTACTACCATATTACCCTACTCTACCACCTGACCATTGTTTCCTAAGCAGTTTTTTCTCCTACCTTCTATTAAAAAATGAAGGCTTATTGATCTCTGCTTCCATTTTTATGGTAGGAGTTTTTTTTCACTGCCTATTTTTTTCTAGTTCACCATTAATTTTAAAACATCGCTAACTGTTGACATAGCAGGACAAGTTATGTTTGTACATTTTATCTGCACACATTGTCATAACTTTATTTCGTTACTAATGTTTGCTTAGACAGTGCCTTGCCGGTGCTTACCAAATATAAATTCTAAATTCTAGAGCAGTGGTGATAGGCAGCAGCAAAAAAAGAAGACGTACAACATGCCGGTTGAAGCTGGCTGTTGGGTTTTATTTAGAACATTTAAACAAGCTTACATAAAGATTCAAGTGAACAAGAAAGATACAAACGTGTAAATTGTACAAATATCTACAAGCCAAAAATGCTACTGTTCTACTCTCAGACATCTTATTAACAACTGATCGCGCATTGAGGGAAACTGAACTGAGCGTATTTCTGAGCCGCAGGTTACGCTCATCAGTATTTATAAAAAAGGAAGATTTGGTGGTGAAGAAGAAAACTGGAGAGGGGAAGAAAATGTGGAAAAGAAAACTGCTCATGTCTACAATTGGTCAAAATGTTACTGTTAAATCAACTGGGGTTATTGTACAACGGCATATTTGGATGAAAACCATGGAATGGAAGTCTATATTGTGGCGTGGGAAAGATAGAAGGTGGCATAGAAATGAGATTTTGAGGGAAGTTTGCATAAATTGGCGGAAAACGTGCATTTTAAAAAAAAATAATTGATTTCGAATAACTGTCAACATAATAAAGAGACTTAATTATTTGCGGATTTCTGATACATTTTGGGTTGGTAAAAATTCCAGCATGAGCGTTCGTATCTGTTGTAGATGCTGAGGTGTTTCCCCTCGGTGTTTCCCATCTTCTTCCCTAGGTAGCTACTAATTGCGTTAGCGTTTTTCAAGGAGGCAAGTGAAAGGTAACCGGAAAGTAACACATGGTCACATTGGAATAGACTCTGCTTGAATTAAGAATTTATATTTGGTTAACACCGGGAAGGCACTGTCAAAAATCAACGTGCGGGGAGCAACTTTCTTTGTAAAATTCAGATCTAGGATATTAATTTCTCTTCTTGGGGAGCGAACTGCATGGACACAGTTGGAAAAATTTGTTATATCTTGGAAAAGCTGTAATCTAGAGAGTTGTTGTAGGTTGTTTTAAGTCGGATGGGAAAAAGGTTTAGAGTATTGTCGCACAAGGTTCTTTTTAAGGTCCAGTCCTCCTAAGCTAGGTGAATGACTGTCGCAAGGGTCTGCATTCTAAAGCCACCAGTTGCGCAGATGACATCAAAATATTGGCTGAAGTCAGTTGTGTGGACGATGCAAAAATGTTGCGCTCAACTATCGACAAACTGAATGCTAAAATTCCACCCAAAGGTTGAGAAGAATCCCCAATGACACTGCCTTATAACCTTTGAAATTCGAGGGGCCCAATACTTATGCGAGATGACATTGAGCTCGTTGAGGACAGCGAAACTTTAATGAGGATGGGGCAATGTAAATATGGAGTCAAGGTTATACAATTTTTGCTAGAAGCTCAGCTTACTAGCAGGTAACCATCGCTCCCATTGCTTAAAAGGCCCACCTTGTCATGTTGGTTCTCTAATATTATTGGCTTGTGTCACTTTTATTTATTCATTAATTGCCAGTTTGCAGGCAAGTTCAAAAGAGATATAAAGTAGAGGGTCAAGCTGACAGTGAAATAAACTCCTGATCGTTCTTTCAAGTGTTTTCAGGAGAAAAATCTGCAGCATGGAAGCATTGACACAGGCGCACGGTGAAGAACTTCTCCTTTCAGTGTTTTGGATCCGGTTTATTGCACCAGCAGGTAAGGCTGTTTGCTGCCGACTGAGGAAAATGCTGATTAAGGTCTGCAGAGCCAGCAATATTGCCCCAGCATGAAGTCTGGCACAAATTTCAGAGTCCGTGAACGCCATCAGAATGGAAGAGAGCTTCCACAGAGTGGGCACCCGAAATTTTGGTAGGTGTTCTGAATGTAGAAAACTAGTGACAGCTCTCGTAAACAAGGGATAGCTTTGCTGAATTTAAATACTTCTGGGTAGATTATTCCAGATTGCTAAAGCGTTTACCGAAAAAACTGACGGTATCTAATGGTGCGTATCAAAGGAAGAAATAAAAATACACCTTGATGACTGGTGCACCGAGAGTGGCCGAGCTGCCTCAGAGATGTAAGGGGGTTAAAGGTTCAACTGTTTAAAAGTTTTCACAGTAAAAATAGTCCCTTATGTAATCTGCGAAGCCACAATGGGTCGAAGCTTGTAAGCTCAGCGCTTTGTTGGTTGTACGGGTTTCTGTATTCTGAAGAGAAAACTCTTTTTGTAATGAAGTTTTGAACTGATTCTATCGTCTTCCGTTTACAAGCGTGCAGAAGGCTAAATAAAAACGAACAGTATTCTAGTCTTGGTCTGAAATACAGTTTATAAAGGCTGATTCTAATATTGATGGTTTTGAAATTGAGGAAAATTAACCCAGTAGTTTGGCGTGCTTTCGAGACAATCAGGGCACAGTACTGTGACAGATTAAGACTACTAGAATAGGATATGCCCAGATCCTTTATAACACCGGGCACATTTAGATCGTGACCGTCTTTGCTTAGATGGGGCTGACGTTTGTCACCAATAACCATAACGAAGCACTTGTGACAAGAAAGCGAAAGGCGTCATGGGCGACACCACTGAGTAAAGGCCTGAAGATCCTTTTTTAATAGCTCAAGCACGGTATTGCGATCGACCAGTTTATATCGATAGGCATCTTTTCAATCGTCAGCGTACATAAAGAGCCTACCATACTGAAAACAATCAGAAACCTCGTTGACAAAAAGGTAAAATAGAAGTGGACCGAGCACATTTCACTGAATAACTCCACTCCTCACATGCGTGGGGTTGGAGATAACATCAGAAATGTTAAACCGTTGTGCGCGAACATTCAAATAGGAGGGTATTAAGTTCAGAAGCTTGTTACCTATGCTGAAGGAGGCAAGTTTCAGCAGAAGGATATCATGGTCAACACGATCAAATGCCTTCGTGAAATCGAAGTAAACAGTGTAAATTGCAAAACCGCTGTCTCTAGATTGTAGCACATGATCAAAGAAAGAGAGCTGGCAGGTGTCACATGACCTTTTTCGAGGAACCCATGCTGAGCCGCATTAAGTAGGTTATTCTCTGTAAGGTGACACATCACATTGTCTTTGATCAAGGTCTCTAAGATCTCCGAAGTTGCTGGCTGTGTACTTATTGGCCTTAAGTCGTCAACTGACGTAGGTCAGCCGTGTTTGCGTTTAGGCAGAATGTGCGATTCCTTCCAGAAAATAGGGAAGATTTCGCTTTCCAGAGCAAGATTAAATATCTTATAGAGAAGGGACGGAAATATATCATTTGCATCCGCCGTTAGAATACGGACCGGGACGCCATCTGGTCGAGAACTGTAAGACTGACAAAAACGCCAAATGGCTACGGTCACGTCCCAGAGGGTAAGATTTATGTTTTCGAGGACGTTACCCGTCCAAACCCGGATGTTAGGAAACGTAACGACTGAATGTTCACTAGAAGTTCTAGATGAGAAAGCATTGAAGCTATCAACTGTCAACTTAGCGTCAGCTATAGGGTTTCCTTAGGCGTCTTGAAGCATGGGGGTCACGGATAAATTTTTCGTGGCACAAAATGTAAGGCACCTACTTTTGCATACTCTATGGGGATACAATGCAAAATGCAATTGATGTTAGAATCAACACAAAATTAACAGAGTCTCTTATGATATTCAACAATAAGTATATGAAAATATAAGGACTCAGCCTTTGGTAAGAGCCCCTTCCACGATTGAAAGCAGATGCAGGGAGCAAACAGCTGGCGTGAGTTTCAGAAATGAGCAAAGAGCGAGGCTTGCAATTTCAGTTGAGATCAATCCTCGGGCAGGGAAAAATCCTCAGCAGTGGAATTTTTCTTCTTTTTTAAGTCTCAGAATCCTTACGTCCAAGTTGCAATTTACGAACTCAGGGATATATTAAGAAAATTCTTTAATAATTTCCCAGCACGGTATCTTCTACACTGAGGTAGAGATTAAAAACTCGTAGGCTCTCGAAGGACTTGAAATTCGAAACCAATTTCAAATGATGCGCCCCAATTTTATGTTGCTGTTTTATCTCCTGACGATTGACTCCAGTATCAATGCTATTGGTCCCTCTTGAAAGTCGGGGAGAGCATAATTTCACTACCTATAAACAAAATTCTGAGTCCTGTATGCGTCTTCGGTCTGGCAGTGATCCATCTCGTTATGCTTCATAGGTGTCATAATAGAAAACTCGAATACGGGAAAATATATACGGAGTTTATTAACTAATTAGAGATTCACTCCGGAATGAGAACTATGGATATGGGTACAGCGGAATGACTTGCAGACAGAAGAATGAGAGGGAAATTGGAGAAGTTCTGCTACCGGGAAGGGGAAAAAGTCTGCCGCATCCGGTGAAAATACGAAGATCGCCACCTTTCCGGGTTCATGGGAGTGATGGAACGATGCTGCCACCGGGGAAGGGTTTGCACCCTAAACGAGTTGCACTAAAAGGAGAAAACACATGACGAGCCACATCGCACCAACCGAGCCATTCCAAAACCCACTCCTCATTTAAAAACAAAATGGATTGTTCTTTTCTTCAAATCTACTGCCCCTAACTGACACACCTTCTTGGGTGGTGGCCTATCCTCAGGGCCTGTAGGCGGGGGCGGGGTCGGTAGAGACCCTGACTTCGCCAGTGGTTGTTGAGACCAGGGGGTGGGAGGACCGGCAAGGTATCCTTGGACGCGAAAATGTAGTTGGACCTTGTAGGGCTTAAGTTTCGTGAAAGTTTTGAATGTGTACCGTAACCAACCCAAAAAGTGTCCGGAAATCCCAAATAATCAACGCTTCTAATTATGTTACCAGTTTTTCGGAAATCATTTATTCCTCATCAATTTATGCTAACTTCCCTCAAAAATCTCATTTCTATGCCATCCCTCATCTTCAAACGCCACAATATAGCCTTTCCTTCCAAGGTTTTCATCAAAAATATGCCGTTGTACAATAATCTCAGTTCTCTTATCAGTAAAATTTCGACAAATTGTAGACAAGAGCAATTTTGGTTTCCCACCTTTCGTTTCTTTCTTTCCAGCTTTTTCTTCCCCGCCACCAAATTATCCTTTTTATAAATACTGATAAGCGTAACCTGCAGCTCGGGAATACGCTCAGCTTAGTTTCACTCAATGCGAGATCAGTTGTAAATAAGATGGCTGAGCTTAGAACAGACGCTTTTGAGCTTGATCCAGATGTGCTGTGCATCACTGAATCCTGGGCTCACTCTCTTATTTCTGACTCGACGCTTACTATAGATAATTTAAATTTGTACCGACAAGACCGCGCTAAAAAACGTGGTGGTGGTTGCCTTCTTTATATTAAGTCATTTTTGTACATGTCCCTTTTCAGCTGAGCATTTCGTCCTTTCCTAGAAATATATCCTTTGCTTCAGTCATCCTTCCGCACAATAAAAAGCGATAATTGGCTGTGTCTATAATGCCCCGTGTTATTCTGGCAATGAAAACGAGCTCTGGGAACTATTTGAAAAAGCTGCAGACACTCAGTTTGATGTCAAAATAATTGTAGGCGATTTTAATCTGCCAGATATTGACTGGCAGGCATTTGCCTGCCAGTCAATGTCTCCGCCTAAACATCAGAAATTGGTCGATTCTATTAACTTTTCTTCAAACATGTCCCAACTGTTCCAGATC